>VNJS01011734.1:0-18575 GCA_008042575.1 Drosophila watanabei | reverse complement strand
TTTTGTAGATGATATGAGCATTCAAAGTTGAAAAATATTTCCATTTTGGCATCATAGGAGAAAAAAATTGGAAATAGGTCGACTTTTAGTTAGCATTACTCAAAATGTAGATTACCTATCGTCATGTTTTTATCTTTAAACGTTAGATACAATTATTATCTATAAAATAAGCTGAAAAAAACGATACTTGGGTTTGGGCTTGCACAGTTAAATCGCTACCTTCCAGGTGTCCATTTTTTCTGGCTAAAGTAGTCTATATCTTCCGAAGCCGATGAAAGCCACCGAGTACACTGTAACTACGACTTTTGTGGATATTTTTTGGACCAACATCAACTTTCATCGGCTGCGCCACGCTGCGTCTGCGGAAATACAGTGGCATAAACGAAAGCAACTCAGGGGTAAAATATACAAAAATACCAAAAAATCTGGTCTTACTTAAGCGCAAAAACGCTTATTAGGGTTAAAATTTAGAATTTGTTCATGTTTTTTTTTTTTGGTATTGAATGAAAAATCTTTCACTTACATGGGTTTTTTAATAATACTAATACAAAAAAGACAAAAAAAATTTTGTTAGGGTCAGCCAAAAATTATTTTTCACATTTTTTCCCCTGTGTATAGTTTTATTCTAGTTTTATACTACGCACTCACGCTTATACAAGTGTAACAAGCGCGGCATATGTAAATAGTTTTTAAAAACTTTAAAACTTAAAAAAAAATATATTTAAAAATTGTGTTTTAAATGAAGAATAGGTATTTTTGGATTCTTCTGTACTTTATGTTATGTTATGTAAAAAAAATCCGAAAAAGCCTCTGAGAAAAAAGATATCCGACTTATGTATATGAAAAATTGATTATTCTTTTAGTGTTACTTTTTTCGATCCCAATAATAAATAATTTTCTCTCAGTGATTGAAAGAAACTCAAATATAAAATTTTTAAATTAGATCAAATATATAAAAATGAATAGATTATCATTAAACATTGAATTTTTTTCACTTATAATGATTACGGCCCCTGGTATTTCTTTACAATGTGGATTCTCTTGTTTGGACGCACCCGGTGGCACTGGTGAAACATTACTCATCCCATTAATATTTGCGCGTTCCGATCACAAAATTGCTTAATCAGGAATTGCAGCAACGTTGCTTGATGGTGCCCGCATATCAAGGATAATACTAGGCTTTTTGGTGGTGCTCTATTACTGCTGTCTGGTGACTTCAGAAAAAACATTACCAGTTATTCGACGTGCGACATATGCAGACAAAATAAGCGCATGTTTAAAAAATTCTTATCTAACGAGGAGTATTAGTAAATTATGCCTTACTATTAATATGAGCGTTCAACTTCAAAATGATCCATTAGCGTCAGGATTCTTAGAACAATTTTTATACCATTGCAGGGTATTATAATTTAAATCAGAAGTTTGTAACGCAGTGAAGGAGTCATCTCCGACCCTATAAAGTATATATATTCTTGATCAGCATCAACAGCCGAGTCATTTTAATAAAAATAGAAAGGAATGTAAATCGGCACAGGTGTGCTGGTAAGTTTATATACCCTTGCGAGGGCAATTATTATTAAATTAATTATTATTATTAACAATATTAACTTAATACTATACGACTAAATGTAAATATAACATCCCATGTAATGAAAAAAAAATAAAAACGAACATTCTTTTTCAATTAAAATAATCTATAACTTATGAAGAATATGTGGTAAAAATGATTTATTGATATTCGATGCCATTCGAAAGTTATAGCGCTGTGAAGGAATGCCCTTCAGTGCAGCGTACTCCTGGAATAATTTTTTTTTTGCGTTTTTCTGAAAACTGTGTTTTTCAAACGGATCTCCATCCTAACTCAAAAACGGCTGGACCAAATGACTTGAAATGTTTGGGGAATGTTAAGCACACATGCATGGAATGAACTACGATCATTAAAAAATATTAACCACTTATATTTTTTTTAGCAAATAACGCAATTTTTTTTCAAACGTCTGTCAAAAATCAATTTTTTTTTTGTATATTTGGTTGTAGGCTTAGGCTTACAGATTAAAATGCCATTTAGTTTTTTGATTTCCGATAAGCAAAACGGCCGGAATCGTGGAGATACTAAGAGTACCATTTTTAAGGCGGGGGTGTTCAGAGCGCTGTAACTCAAGTTCTACTCAATATTTTTTTGCCCAAAATTTTTATTCATATTGTCAAAATATATTTTTATAAGTGATAAAAAACTTAAGGCTCTACCTGTTTACTGGACGAAGAAAAAAATCCTAAGAAACCCCTCAAAAACAGGCCGTCACATGGGAAAACCCCTTTAAGGGCTTTCGCTGGTAAAAAATTTTAAATCGATAAATATAATAATACTATAAAAAAGCGTTTGTGCGAATATACAATTGAATATTTTGAAACTTATATTCAATTGGGACATTTCTTAATGTTACAAGGGTTGCAAAACTAATTTTTGGGAATTTGTAAGCTTTTGGCTGCCTAAAATATTTTTTTTTTTTATTGTTTGAATCTTTCTATGGCAGCTATATGAAATAGTCATCTTATCTGTCATATTGAACAACGGAATAACGTTGATTTTTAAAATATTTTCATGGTTTTGTTAGGTGGACTAAACCAATCTATACTGATTAAAATATAAACATATATGTATGTATGTATTTAATTGCAAATCCCACATTAATATATGTATGTACAACTTTTGGGAACGGAAGTACGAAACGATTTCTTTTCACTGTTCTTGTCGTATGTATAAACATTAATATGGATGAAAACCCTTTTCTCTGCTAAGGGTATAAAAACTGAATTACAAAATAGCTGACAGCGTAAATCGGATACATACTTGTAGAAAAGGAAAATAAAAAGGCAAGACCCAACTACATCACCCACAACCCACCCAATCAGTCGTCGACATTATCGAGATTTTTCATAAGCTCCCAAAGCAACAACAACAATGACAGCAGCAAGAAACAACTTTAAGACCAGGAAGACGAAAAATAAGTACACAATAGTGGGGGAAGAGGAGCTAGCAAAATCAAAATAAATAAGACCTGCTCGACTTTCTTAAAGCTTTTGGCGTGTATCAGCGAGGAAGGTGGTGCCGCACAGATCCCTAAGCGACCCGAACATGAGCAGCAGCTCCTGCGACAGTATTAACAACCAGAATAGAACAAACAGCAGTGACTTCTGCTTGTGTGCGTGGTGCGGGGTGTTCGGGTGAGTCGACTTTTGGGTGTGGGAGGCAAGCGGACATCTTTCACAGACGCAAAGTTTTTGTCTCGGACCCGGCTCCCAGGTTCGGGCCGAGAGCCATCTCCGTTTAAAAGCGCTCCTGCCTTCGCAGACTGCTAACGTTGCATTATTCATGTTTGGCAGCCAGCTACACGGCCTCGGGCCCCCGAGCATCCCCGGGCTGTGCACTGGGATGTACGCACAGTTTGGGGTGACAACACACCACGCCCTCTTGAGCAAGCTGCAGTGCGTCAGAGCGAGTGCGACATACTGACATAACAACTGAGAGCACCGCCATTTGCTACAGAGAGAGTGGCGGCACACAGCATAAGTGCGAGCAGGCCGGCAACACAGGCTCGGCATACTCACAAATACACACTCCCTCGCTCAGGCTTGCGCGCGCACGAACAGGCTCGTCACAGCGGGGGGAGGTCGATGTTTTCGGTTGCCGGCGCTGCGCTCGACTGCTGGCCAAGCACCACGGCATTTCATTCCCAGTTACTCAGTTGCGCAGACTGGTTGTCCTCGCGCCTCTGATCGGTCGTGGATTGAAATTGGATATCGAGATCGAGTTCGAATCGGTCGGATCTAAGTTCGTGGCGTAACGTTTTATAGCTGCAGTAGTGGTGTCAGAGGGTCGCGCTGGGATTTGGAGCAAGCTGGGGAAGACCTAGACCACGCCCCGCGGATTACGACTCTTATTATTGTCAACGGGGGCAATACCAGCACCCTGCTTATTGAGCTATCACGAGGCAATAGCGAGCGGCGAAGTGCGGACCTGGCGAGAAAGACAGACTTAAATTTAACCGAGGATCAAGTGGCCAGCCATAAACAACGTTGTGAAGGAGCCGAAAACCATATGCCGATCTCCGCATCCGCCTCTCAAATGATTTATCAGTAGTACGCATCTCGAGAAGGTCCGTCGAGAAACCAAGCCAGCCAAGCGGTCCGACAAGAGCAGGCCACGACCACTCAATTCGGATCTGGAGTGCCATTCTGCCGCTGTCTCGTAAATGAATGTCATAAATTAATTTGAAACTCCTTGCCATCGGTGTCACAGTCCCTGGCCGCTACTCGTTGTCACCGTCACCGTCCCCAGATGAGCTCTCAGTCTGGAAGCCTATGACTTTTGCCTAATTATACTACCTGCCGCGAGTCATTTGAGTGTTTTGTGCGTGCTCGTGTGTGACCCTAATGTTCCTCAAATTACCTTTACGCTGAAACGAAAATTTATCTAGAGTCACTAAAATACATACTTATGAAATTAATTCAAAAAAATTGCCAAACGCGTCTTTAAGTTGACGACACCAAAGTGATTCTTGCCAATCATTCAGAATATATACAAACATTAGGCAAGCCAAATCACACAAAACGTGTTCTGTGTCAAGTGTTGTTTCGAATTCTTAGCAGTTGAAATCCAACGACGGAGGAATTGCAGCGGTTGGTAAAGGAGCACAGCCTTTACAAGGAGGTATTCGGCTCACAGGGCAAGGAACTTAAACATAACAAAAACAAACATACCACCTCCGACGGAAATCATCCTTGGAAATAGACCTCGCGTCATTCCAAAAGACGCACATGGGCGTCTGCACCGAAGAGCGCCCTGTGATGCATTGGGTAAGTACTCCCACCGGACTCTGACTACTCAGGTCCGTTGTAGCCAGCGATTACAATGACAAATTTATGAAGCCTCCGCTCGAACTCATCCGGACTTCTCGAGCGACTTTGGCGTAAGGCCCTGAATAATTTTTGACTTATCTCGCTTCGCGCCCGGGTTACTAGAAGTTATCAGTGCCAGACCAAGGGCTATTCCAAAAGATCCCCATCCCGGCTAGCTCGACAGACAGCTCGCTGAAGCAGAAGCCACTGGCACAGCCACAACCATACTGAGACGATAAGAAATCCCATTGTGCATTCCGGTTTAATAACATTCTCCAGCATTATCGATCTGTAACAGTTGTTATATTGTGCAGAAGTTGTTTTTTGTCGAATCGCTTTGATTTTAGTCACAGATCGTATTTTTTGTACCTAACAAACACTTATTTCCTTCTTTTATCTTCAAGGAATATTCCTATCTTATTCTAGATATAAGAATCCTGAAGGAATTATTTGGAGTTTTATAAAAACAAACCTCTCAGAGTTTAAGAGTTCAAGTTTGAGGTCTTCTAAAAACTCATTATAGCCTTGCAGGGTTTTATAATTTCAGTCAGAAGTTTGCAACGCTGTGAAGGAGTCATCTCTGACCCAATAAAGTGTATATATTCTTGATCAGCATCAACAGCCGAGTTGATCTAGCCATGTCCATCTGTCCGTCTGTCTGTCCGTTTCTCGCAAACTAGTCCCTCAGTTTTAAAGCTATCTGAATGAAACCTTGTATATAGTCTTTTATATACTCTTACTCGTATATATGCCGGATACAAACGATCGGTATATATGGAGGTAATTACATTTTACTTTACATGTAAAAGTGTAAAAAAAATTTAAAATTGTAAAATTAAAAGAATTTTATATTAGATAGGGTTAAATTATAATTAATGCAATTGAAATCTGCATGGGTGTAAAAACTTCAGCGTGCCGAAGTTAGCTTCCTTTCTTGTTTTGCCCTTGAAACTGTTTTCTAGGATTTTAAAAGCAAGTCAAGGCAGTTTCCCACCGATGATAGAGAACTGAACTGGCGCCTTTTATTGTAATCTCACACGTACATAAGTCGAAACGGGACAGATCGGTCAACTATATCATATAGCTATCATACAAACGATCTATAAATTTGTTGAAAAAAAATTATAACTTCACTGTTTTTTAATATATCTTGATCAACTCTCTGCTATAAGCTTCTTATATTGTTTCAGATTTTAAGATTTAATTTTATAAAAATCTGACTACTATATCATATAGCTGCCATAGGAACGATCAAGAAATTTTAAGAAAAAAAATTATAACTTTGTTTTCCAAATAATTTCTTCTACTTCGAGATACAAGTATTTTATATTTGTTCTGAATTTTGTTTGTAAATTTCATAAGAATCGGACGACTATATCGTATAGCTGCCATACAAACGATCGGTAAACGTGGAGAAAAATTACATTTTACTTTACATGTAAAAAATGTAAAAAAATGTAAAACTAAAAATTATATGAATATGAAAGTAATTCATATTATATTATATTGGGATAGATTATAATTGGTACAATTGGAATCTGCAAGGGTATACAAACTTCGGCGTGCCGAAGTTAGCTTCCTTTCTTGTTTGTAATGCATTAATTAAAAAATATCATGCTGCCTATTGTTAGCCAAACCTTTGTAAGACATTTAAGTTTTTTAATTGGACTGTCCCCAATATTTATATAAACATTTATATGAATATATCCAACGGCAGTCATCACATTTTGATAAAGTTAAAATCAAGACTTTTTACTATATATTGAGAAATATTTTTATATATCGGAAAAGCTATCGAAGTTTTCATTAATTTCCCATCAATAATATTCCATTCGATTGTAAGAAATGTTAAACATTATTATAAAATCTTAATAAGACGCCATACCTTGAGATACTTGTCCTTTTATTTAAAACATCGAAGATATGTCAATTTGACTTTTTATTCATTTCCGAGTATAATCATTATACTCCGATCAGATAAAAAATAAAAGTTCTAAAAGTTAAAAAAAACTTTTTAAAAAAAATTTTTTTTTTTTATATAATTTATAAAAAAATATGAATGTGCAGGAATTATTTTAAATAATAAAAATATTGTTTAACAGTTATTAATACTTTAAACATTAAAGGAAGCTAACTTCGGCACGCCGAATTTTGTATTCCAAGTCCTATTCCTATTCCGATTCCTATTCCTATTCCGATTGTTAAAAACAGTAAAGTTAACATTTTTTTGTACAAATTTACGCATTGTTTGTATTACAGCTAAATGATATAGTTGACCGACAATATATTAGTGAGATCATATGGAAGACTATCTGCAACGTTTCATTCAGATAGCTTTAAAACTGAGGGACTAGTTTGCGTAGAAATGGACAGACGGACAGAAGGACACGGTTAGATCGGCTCGGCTGTTGATGCTGAACAAGAATATATATACCTTGCAGGGTATTATTATTTTAGTCAAAAGTTTGCAACGCAGTGAAGGAGACGTTTCCCACCCTATAAAGTATATATATTTAAAAAAGCAAAGCTTTCCCAGAAATGTATAGGGTTATTTACTTGTGAGATTTTTTTTATAAAAGTCCGTATTAGCTTTTATTTATTGTTTTGCTTTTGTCATGGGCCATGTTTACTTATAATATGAATACAATTCCTAAAGAGTTTACATTTAGTTAGGAGACCTAAATAAATGAGTTTTTTCCACATTTTCATTTGTTGCAAAAACTGTTAAAGTTCTTATTTACTGTATGCTTACGAATTTTGTATAAGTAGTGTATAATATTCAAATGAACAATAGAAATAAGAAACCATCTCAAGAAATAAAAAACAATTAGAATAGCTACTGTTGGATACCCGGTACATAAAGCATTGTGTATGAAATTAAACTTAATAATTCTTATTTTGCTCAAATTCCTTGAAAAAGATTTTTTAAGAAGGAGAAAGGGAGAAGTAAATATTAACAATTTTGAATAAAATGTTGCTCACCATAAAAAAAATGTCGCTAGACACATTTTTAATTTCATTTCAATTTTCAGAAAACGATCCTGTTTAGTTACAAGTTACAGATAAAGAGTATATGGGCCTTTTCACAGAATGGTTCACCGCGCTCAAAAACTTAAACTGCTCCAAGTTGGTAGTTTTAAACATAGTAACATTAGAAAATTATCCTTTTTTTCTTCGATAAATCATCAAAACCGATGCATTGCTTTACTTTTGTTTTCTAGCATCACTTGAAGAATACAAAGAATCGAAATAAAACGGAAATATGTATGCCTTCTTATATACTTAAATAGTAAAAAACAACATGCAAAATATTCAGGCCTGCTCCGGTTCTTGAAATTGGTTTTCGATTTCTCCTGTTCTCGAGTAATTTTTGGTATCGTTTTGTTATCGAAATGTTTAATATTTTTTGTTGCTTAAAGAGCTGGCGTTGTTGGTTTAAATTGTTGGCAGAATGCTTAAAAGTGTTTAAGCTGTTAAATTATTTGTTGGAGGAGCCAGAAATAAATTTTTTATAAAATAACTACGTGCCAGAATGATCTTGTGGTGATATGGAACAAATATCAATAGACCACTGAGCGTACTATTTTTTTCCCTAAGCAAATAACATCTGATTTGATCAGGAAAAAGATATTTACTTTGCATTTCGGCCAGATAAAGGTGCCCGTTTTGCAAATCGAAACCGGCTTACGATTTTGAGAACCGGAGCATCAATTCCCGTTTTCAAAATCGAAATCGAAAAAGCTTTTCGATTTCGAGCACCGGAGCAGGCCTGAATATGATAAAAACGTTTCGTGCGCGGTTGTGCCATGCAAATCTACTTCAAAATTAATTTTAAACAAGAAAAGAAGCTAACTTCGGCACGCCGATGTTTGTATACCCTTGAAGATTCCAGCTGCATCAATTATAATCTATCCCTATCTAATATAACATGCATAACTTTCATATTCTTTTTGTTTTTACAGTTTTACATATTTTTAAATTTTGTTTCATGTAAAGTAAAATGTAGTTTTCCTCCACATTTACCTATTGTTTGTATGGCAGCTATATGATATAGTCGTCCGATTCTAATAAAATTTACAACAAAATTTTAAAACAATAAGAAATGCCTATGTCAAAGTTGTATTTTTTTTCTAAAAATTTCCCGACCGTTCCTTTGTATGATATGATATGATATGATATGATAGCTATGATATAGTAATCCGATTTTTATAAAATTAAATCTGAAAATCTGAAACAATATATAAAACTCATAACCGAGCGTTAAGTAAGATATGTTAAAATACAGTGAAGTTATAATTATACCCATCCAGGGTATTATCATTTTTAATTAGCTTGATTTTTTGTTTTTCTTCTACAAATGTACGGTTAGTTTGTGTGGCATGTATATGATATAATTGTCCGATCCGGCTCGTTCCGACTTATATACGAGTAAGAAAAAATAGAAGACTATCTGCAAAGATTCATTCAGATAGCTTCAAAACTAACGGACTAGTTTGCGTAGAAACGGACGGACAGACGGACATGGCTAAATTGACTCGATGCTGATCATGAATGTATATACTTTATAAGGTCGGAGATGACTTCTTCACTGCGTTGCAAATATCTGACTGAAATTATAATACCCTGTCAGCGTATAAAAATACAAATCATTTTTTAAAAAAGTCTTAACCATTTTAAAAAGCATCTATGCACAGTAGGTTAAAATACATTAAAATATTGCCTCAAAATTCGTAGAAATTGTCGTTTGAATTGCACGACCTCAAAAGTTAATTCCGTTCTTTATTCCGTGCGAATCACTTGAATTTTGCTTTTTCAAAATTAAAAGTTACCCAAAATCAATGTTTGCACCAATGAAAGAAAAAGTCAGAAATTTGCAACATAGTGAAGTAGGCATTTCAGACCCTATAAAGTAAATTTATTCTTGATCATCCCCAACAGCCGAGTCGATCTAGCCATATCCGTCTGTCCGTCTGTCCGTCCGTTTCTACGCAAACTAGTCCCTCAGTTTTAAAGCTACCTAAATGAAACTTTGCAGAACGGAACGGGCCAGATTGATGAACTATACCATATAGCTGCCATACAAACGATCGGTAAATGTGGAGGAAAATTATATTTTACTTTACTTTCTTGATCTTTATTGGAAGTTGTACACAAAATCCGAGAATCGGGGCTTAACCAGTCAGAAATTAAAAATTAGTACCGCGGGGGTAATTGATTTATATAAAGCATTCTGAAATTCAGAAGAAGATCTGAATCGACAAGATCAGTGATCACATGAGTACGTAAACCGAGCGGATAAATCTATTTCATTTCTCAAAAAATGTCAAAAACTTCACTCACGCCTTAAAAATAATTCTGCGATATTCTTATAAGTTATTTATTTGATTTAAAAATATTGGGGTTGCTACAACGCAGATCAGTTTTAGTGTCATTTTTTAGTTTGTTGTACTTTTTTGCTGATCTGCTGACTTGGCGTACAGAGATATTTTATTAATGTTGTTCAATAGCAGGACAAAAGCACTGAGGTACTTTTTTTTTTAAATGCTATATTATTAATCAGCATTAAAAGAAGTGTGTCAAGTTCTACGTAAACTAATACCTCAGCTTTCGAGTTATTTAAATGCAATTTTTAAGATTATATTAATTTGGTTGACGTATCATAATCTTGGGAATTTAAAGAAAGAAGAAAATCATAATTTATTCTTAAAAATATTTTAACCTCTTAACAAGGTGAGTGTCAATGTCACTTTCAACTCAGCTGATCAAGAACACTTATACTTTGTGGGAACGGAGATATCTCCTTCTGCCTGTTAAATACATTGTCGGTTAGGTAAAATTCTCCTGCACTCTAAAGGGATTACAATTTTTAAAATCATTAGGGATTGAATCCAAATTTTGTTGGATTACAAATTTTAAGAGTTAAATAAAGTCTTTTTGGGATTATAATTTTTAAAAATAGTCAGGGTTGAATCACGCATTTTTTTTTTTATTTAACGCTAAAAGTTTTATTTACCGTCAAGCTGTGACTGAAATTTAGTCCTTCGGCAAGCCAAATTAATTGTAATTGGATTATTTGAAATCGATTCCGTTCGATCAAATTAAAATAAATAAAACATTTATGTGTAAAAAAGCGAACTGTTACTGATTTTCGTAGAATCCTTTATAATTTGACTGATCGGCAATATGGCTTTAATAAATTTAAAGCTTCAAATTAACTTACCAAATTTACGAGTTTAGCTATTTAAAAATGCAGTTTGACATTTTTACATATCTTTTCTACCTTTCCTATGGTATAAAAAACTCAATTTAAAACCGAAATTCAAGATTCACAAAAAACACGTCGCACAACAGATAAAGTATAATGATAAAACGGCGAAATGATGTAGGTATATAACTAAATGATAAGTTTTCCGATCTAGACCGACTTATTTAATTACAAGAATAGGTATAAATAGTTCTATCTGCAAGGCGAGATAAATGAAAGACTTGGTTTTCGGAAATCTCTTCCCTATATAAATCCCTATAAATATTATTCTAATATTTCTTGTTAATTCTGTTTTTCTTGTTTGGTAATAAAGGGAATTATAGTATATTTGCGCAGCAAATCGGCATAAAGAAACTCTGAGAAAATATTTTTAGTCCAAAAAGGGCAAGGGTGCAATACTTTTATACCACTTGTGTTGCGCACCATGTTCCCTTAAGGTAGCAACTTCTGTCACGTTAGACCCAGTGGTACAAAAATTGTCTTGAAGAAAGAGTTCCGAATAAGGAAAGTATCCTGTTAAGCAAGGAGACCTGTCATCCTTCTAACACGCACTCAGCCGACAAAGCTGACAGTTGTCATCTATTTTTAACTAATTAATAAAAAAATAAGTAAACTGGAGCAGAGATTATTGGAGGGGCCGGGCGAGGCGATAAGAGGTGAGATGAGGCGGAAAGTTGGACGTGGGCTTCTCGAAATCTGGAATCTTCCGCTTGGCCAAGTGCAACACGACGTATGTCCCCTGTACTCGCTTGGTAGAAACATCTGTACTTGCCCAATGTTGAGTTCCCCAACAAGTGAAGTTCACAGATGGGATGTTGCAAGATGAGATGGGATGGCCTGGCCCGGCATAGTTGAGCCGCAGACTCTTCCTCATATGTTGGTGTTTCACAAATGTCGCGAAACGTTTTCTCGGAATAAGTCTGAAATACCCTGCTCTAATTTAAAGCAAACTTTGGCTTTGCTTTTGCATTTGCCGCCATCGTCATTGAACATTCCGCGCAGTATTTATAAGACGGCAACTCCTTTACCAAGTACCAAGTATTTTAAAGCGCAGATTCTCGTCCTAGTTTCCATAATTTTTTTCAACCAGTAATGAATGTCTATCTTTAAAATTGCAGCAGCAGAGCGCAAGATTTCTTGGGCCCGGCGCAAGGGAGAAAAGTTCGACACCACCTGTAGCACATCAAGGGAGCAATCAATGTGGCAGTGCTGCAGGTGCAAATAATAATCACCCATTGTTCCGCACATGCTCCTCATCCTCGTGTCCGGATATTTGTGATCACAGTACAAAGCCATTTAGCAATGCATACGCAACCGAGTCATTCAGAAGGTAAGAATTTCGTCCCAATGGCATCCAACCGCGAGCTTTACATCGAACTATGTTGGTTCCTGCAGCTATGAGACCGCTGATCGCGCCACCATTGAGGACTCTACGGCCAAATTCTCGATCAGCCGCAGCAGGACGGACTGCACGGAAGTCAGCGACGAGACGACGTCGGGTATATCATTCAAAACGGAACCTTACGGACCACCCAGTAGCCCCGAGTCCACCAACGATAGCAAAATAGCGCGCAACATCGATGACTGCGCTGGCTGTGGGCGGAAAATACAGGTAGGCATTTTGAATGATTATATGCCTACATGTAAAAAACTAAATCGCACTTCGAAGTATATATGTATATCCTTTAACCATAGTGTGCTAGATGAGAATCTATGTATGTATGTAACAGGCATAACACATGGAAAATCATCATTCCATATTATAGCAAAATATTCAGGGTTTGTAGCTAGGTTAGTTGTAGGCTAAATTCAAAAAAATATTTAAAAATTAAAATTTCAATATATATTTTTTATTTTTTGCGTGTCTGTCTGAACTAAAAATATTTGCCATATTTCCCATTGCTCCCAAGGCAAATACATATATCAGAAAATAGTACATAGTACTCCCTGAATTTATAATAGAAATTATTAATTATGTTGATTTCCTAAGACAGTCATAAACACCATATATGTATGTATAATTTTTAAACATTAATAAAATTCAACTACATATTTTTAAATAGTTAAAACAATATAAGTAAGGTATTGTGTTGCATTATACTTAGATACATTTATAGTACACGGAGAAAATATAAATAGATTGATAAACACTAGTTTATAGAGGCAGTGGGGTAAAGTTTAACATTTTAAAGAGCTTTACAAAAAAAAACCAAACCAATAAAACCATTCAAAAACAACAAAGGAAGCTAACTTCGGCACGACGCAGTTTGTATACCCTTGCAGATTTCAATTGCATTATTTATAATCGAAATATATCTGTTTTAAAATAAATTATTATTATTTCAATTTTATTTTTACAGTTTACATTTTTTTACATTTTTACATTAAAAGTCAAATGTAATTTACATTCACATTTACCGATCGTTTGTATGGCAGCTATATGATATAGTCGTCCGATTTTTGTGAAATTTGAAACAAAATACTGAAATATTATAGAATGCTCGTATCTAAAATTGGAAGAAGTTGTGTTGAAAACTGACAAAGTAATAATATTTTTCTAAAAATTTCCCGACCGTTCCTATGGCAGCTGCATGATATAGTAGTCCGATTTTTATAAAATTATATCCAAAAATCTAGAATAATATATATAGCTCATAACCGAGAGTTGATTAAGATATGTTAAGAAACAGCGGAGTTATAATTGTATTCAACAAATTTACGGATCGCTTGTATGGCAGTTATAATGTACGAGGAAGAGTATATAGCAGACTATCTCAAAGTATCATTCAGATAGCTTCAAAACTGATGTTATAAAAATTGTGGTCTTTTTTTCGGGATCGCATACTGTCCGAGTCCGGAATATAGAAAATAATCGATTCTACTTATAGACTAATTTTTGAGTCGTATTCGGAATAAAAACTACTGAATAGATAGCCTGAGTTCAATCCGAAAAATTGTCAGAATTCGAATTAACTTTGTTAAACGTAAAGAAATTGAAATTTAATTATCGGTATATCTTGTAAATAATAAATCGTATTTACATACTCATATTTCTAAAACACATCGTCAGTATTAGTATATGTAACTAAAGAAATTTCTTTGACCTTCTGCAGGATCGCTTCTACCTCTCCGCTGTGGAAAAACGTTGGCACGCTAGCTGCTTGCAGTGCTACGCCTGTCAGCAGCCGCTGGAACGGGAATCCTCATGCTACTCACGTGATGGCAACATTTATTGCAAAAACGATTATTATAGGTAAGTCGAAAAGCCGAGGCCGAGGCCGAATCCGGATCACAAAAGCAGCTATTGAGAAAAAATGTTTCGCTGTGCGAGGAAACGCGGGCGCAGTGACAGAATCCATGGCTAGAAACTAGCAGTCGGATGGTGGGACACAGGGGCCGATGAATCAGATAAAGCCGCAACAGCATGCCAAGACATTGAGTAGAAAATGATTTCCAAACACGCGACTGATGTATTTATGCAAGCGGCGCCCCTAAGATCCATGCCCATCATTGTTTTGCATCACTGTGCGAACGCGATCGCAAATTCGAATGCAAAAAGAAGCAGACCGCGACGGAGGCACCAGCGGTAGCTCATCCTCATCCGCCGGCTGAGTGGCCCTGCGTGTGTTATGCAGCCTGCTTCCCCCTATTTGTGGAGGATGTCCGTTCACCCCTCGGCCCAGCCAACGTACACTAGCTTAGGCCGATCTTTAGGAGGTTGAAGGGCGAAAGATTCAACTCTGTCGGCGTTGACACTTCGCGCCCAGGTGGGTTCGGCAGCAGTGCTCTTAGCCGCCGCAAGATGCAGCAGTTCGATTTCACGGACCGAAGCCATCACGCGAGCTACTGAAACAGGTTATAATAACACTAGATTTTAGCACACCCACAGAGGTTGCAGGTCTCTTAGATTTTCTTTAATTGTGTGATACCACCAGTTTGTCTGGGAACCTTTCGGTCTGGGAATAGGGTACCGAGTGGAGTGAAGGGCAGTGAGGGCGTCGTAGGCAACACCTGTTCTGCGGCAACTCCGCTGTTCGTCACCATTCTTGTCAAAAGTTTCGCCCTGGCATACCGTACATCCAGTGCAAGTCACGCTCGCCACTTGTATTTCCTCTCTAATGAATCTTGTGACATTTATTGCCGCTCCATATTTCAAAGTATGCGGCATCACCGCCGGCCATCGTTTTGTGAGGCGCAGCCGAAGCCTGAGTCTGCAAGTGTCTGCCGGGATCTGGGGTCGCGCTCCCTGCAATATAGGGGTTTCATGGGGCTGATCCCCCGAATTCAACACCGCGACCGCCGCGCTCCGCTGGCGCTCACACACTCGGGAAGTCGTAGTCTAATCTGGGGAGAAGGAGAATGAGGACGGCGACGGGATGGGGATGGGAGCCGCCGCCCTGTCATGTCATACACAATCCATTCCGCCGTAATGTTTCATTTCGCTTCATTCCGGCGGCTTTTGACGATGCTGCTTTCGCTGTTGGGCATTATCAATCACTTCAAACCCCGCGGTCACGACCCTCCCCTTCATAATCCCCTCATATTTTCCGTTGATTTATACTTCAGATGTCAAAAATGACAGCGGGTCCGCGGGATCCGTCGGGGCCAGGAGCGGTGAATTTATGTCATCTGCACCGTTAACTGGATGTAAATCTATCGAGTTCTCCACTCGCCGGCGAATTAAAGCTTCATTGAACGCGAGTAGGCGCATCCAATGAAATAAAGTCATATTTTGTCAAAACTGAAAAACACGAACAGCGCTATACGACACATAAATATGTACATATGTATATACAAACATAAAGTATGGCATACACCTGATCACATGCTTGTGTCAGACCTTCATAAAAGTCTGTGCATCGGTTAAATAACATGTAACAGTTGCTATGTAACAGCTTGTTTATACCAAATATGCTAAGCTGGTTTTTGTAAGAAGGTCTTTAAATTGGACTTCGTAAGCTTTGGCATTTTAAAAGAACTCAACAGTAGCTACAGGATTAATATATACTTACATATACTTTAAATAATATGTATTTAAATGCTTGTTTTCTTTTTGTTTATGAAGGACGCACTGTCTTATTATCAATACGCTTGTAAATGTCGCTTTTTTAACAACTATATCTCATAGCTATACATACGAACGATAGCTTAAATAAATGCAAAGAATCTGACAAGCTATCCCTAGTACTTTTCACGTCAATTCAAGGCAGGCATATGGACATTTCTACAGATATATGTATATGCAGCCAAAAACTTAAAAGTTCTCTGACAAGATTTTTTTGTATATAGTAAAATTAATAAATGTTCCAATTGATCAATTGAATATTCTAAAACAGATTTCGAAATATTCGAATGCGCATTCACGTAAACGTGATTTTGCATTTTTTTTATGAAAAACCCCCTTGCAGATTGGAATTGGATTAAGTACAACCTATCCCTGTCTAATATAATATGAATTACGTGATTTTGCATTTTTTATACCCTTGCAGGGTATTATCATTTCAGTCAGAAGTTTGCAACGCAGTGAAGGAATCATCTCCGNCCCTATAAAGTATATATATTCTTGATCAGCATCAACAGCCGAGTCGATCTAGCCATGTCCGTCTGTCCGTCTGTCCGTCCGTTTCTACGCAAACTAGTCCCTCAGTTTTGAAGCTATCTAAATGAAACTTTGCAGATAGTCTTCTATATACTCTCACTCGGACATAAGTCGGAACGGGCCAGATCGGACGACTATATCATATAGCTGCCATACAAACGATCCGTGAATTTTTACAAAAAAAATTTTAATTTCACTGTTTTTGAACATATCTTGACCAACTCTCGGTTATGAGCTTTTTTATATTATTTTAGATATTAAGATTATATTTAAAAAATCGGATGACTATATCATATAGCTGCCATAGGAACGATCGGGGATTTTTTTAGAAAAAATAATAATAACTTTGTCAGTTTTCAACATAATTTTTTCAACTTTTAGATACTAGTATTTCATATTTTTTCAGAATTTTGTTGTAAATTTCATAAGATTCGGACGACAATATCAAATAGCTGCCATACAAACGATCGGTAAAAAATGTAAAACTGTAAAAAATGTAAAACTGTAAACAAATGTAAAATTGTATGAATATGAAAGTAATTCAATGGGATAGATTAGAATTGATACAATTGGAATCTGCATGGGTATACAAACTTCGGCGTGCCGAAGTTAGCTTCCTTTCTTTTATTTGTATAGTTTTAAATTTTTTTACATGTAAAGTAAAATGTAATTTCCCTCCACATTTATCGATCGTAATCAAGAGATGTTAAAACCCAGTGTTGAAAACTGTTTTTTTTTTTTTTTTTCGACAAATTTACAAATTGTTTGTATGGCAGATATATAATAGAGTTGACCGATCCGGGTCGTTCCGACTTACAAACGAGTAAGAGCATATAGAAGACTATCTGCAAAGTTTCATAAAGATAGCTTTTTAACTGAGGGACTAGTTTGCGTATAAGTGGACAGACGCAGGGTATTATAATTTTAGTCAGAAGTTTGCAAGTATATGTATTCTTGATCAGCACAACCAGCCGAGTCGATCTAGCCATGATCTAGCCATGTCATACCCGAGTATATAAAATCAAACTTAAAGAAATTTAATTTCGTATTTAAATATTTTAGTTTCAAATATGTGGTTGTTCTCAGTTGTTCCAGAATTCGCAACGATGATGAATAAGTCACAAGTGCAAACGATGTATATTTGGTGCTAGACTTGGCTATACCTTTATTATCCCATATGAATTTTTTAATTTTACTGGCTGGCGTGATCAAAAATATTGCACTAAGAGAATAACAGACCAGTTAATAGATTAAATAAACATTCATTTATTATATACGTGGGAAACCAAAAATATTTTCTGGGATATGTAAGTTAACGCAATCTGACCTAAAACTGGATTAAGTTTACAAAATAGATAATACAGTCTTAAGTCCCGAGATCAGGAGTCTAATGGCGAGCTTTAGAAAATAGAACATCATTGGTCTTAGAGATAAGACCTTTGATGTACTTAGTTCAGAAGATTTTGGATATCATATGCGCCGGTCATCGCCAGGCAGACTAACTATAAAGGTCTCAACTCAACTCACGCAATCCACCTCATCATCATTATACCCTTGCAGGGTATTATAATTTCAGTCAGAAGTTTGCAACGCCGGATCAACTATATCATATAGCTTCCATATAAAACAATTCGTAAATTTGTAAAAAAAAAATTATAACGTTGCAAACTTCTGACTGAAGTTATAACAAATGTTTTTTCCGTCACAATAAAAATTTTTTTTTTAATTTGAGTTTGCGCAGTGCACTGCCTAACCTGGTTTTGGTGACGCGTTGAGTAAAAAGTGTCACTGTCAGCTTGTTTCTGCATATTT